>JAZARR010000213.1:2525000-2565000 GCA_037389465.1 Baylisascaris procyonis | reverse complement strand
TTATATGTTTGATGCCATTTTTCTAACTATTTAAAGTTGTTCTCCTTTCCAATGCGTTTATTACTCTGTGGTTATGTTTCACTCTTGTTTCTTTTTTGCTCCCTCTATTTCATGTATTCCACTTATATTGTGTTATTTCTTCACAAATTTTTCATGACGAGAGGGCATTACACTCAATGCGCATCAGCCCATCTAATAAAATGGATGGAAGAGACTGATTTCTTGTACCGCTTTTCCTCATGTAGGTAAGAGAAAGCAGCCTCATACTGTCAGTTTATATCTCAACTCTACAAAAAGCTCCTCGTTTCCGGATGGTGAATGTGGTATTTCATTTGCCTCTACACTCCGATGTTCTGTGTTTGAGTGCAGTTGTATGTTTTGGTTTTGCCTTTTTTCGTCATGATCGGTCACTAGAGATCATTTGGTTTTGTTTATATTCTTATTCACGATTGCTGAATTCACACGGTGAGAGGGATTAGACGTATCATTTGAACATAATAAGAAGGGGTTGGGTACTGCCGATGTTTCCCACTGGAATGTGCATGTGATCTCAGTGTTATACACTTTACTGTATGCACAAATGTGGTACACTTACGACTTGGATTTATGATTGATTCAAAGTTCCATTGTGGGGATCTTTCATGCCTTCTCCCACCACCTCCGCTTCTCCTCCATCCCTCTCACTCCTCGTTCGATATCCCTTTGCATTATGCTGTGTTATTACTCTTATTTATTTATAAATAAAAATGAGGAAAAAGCCTTGTTTGGTAAAGAACAAGAAGGATCAAACGATGAATGATCTCATATTTTACGCGGCCAGTTGAATCGGTTGCTGCTGAATTTTTCGGTGGGAAGTACGATCCTACATTGTGGTGGACGGAACGCGTGAATAGGAAGTGCGTAATTCGAAAAGATGGCATTAGCTGCCAGCTTCGTGCTTTCATTTATGAGGATTGCTTCTGGAAGTATGACTCAAGCGTAAGTACTTTTAATTGAAGCTGATATCAGCAAAATCTGCGAACATCGTTGTTAAGACGTGGTGAGAGGATACTTCATGCAGAGGTTATCTTGTTTTCTTTGAGAAGTTGGCTTTACTTGATCTGAGGGGATCGAGGACACAGCTTACGAAGATGAATCGAGTGCAACGTTGCAAACAGTTCGTTGTCTTTCATGAAATCTTTTTCTTAATAAGTGAGACCAAACTCACTTAGTTTATTCCCAATATATCTCTGGTAAAGGTCGACAAAAGTTTCTGAAAATCGATGTTTTTGATTACAACTCAATTTAGCTGGGACTGTGACGTACAGAGGAAACGAGATTGTGGTTGAGACTGGATTGGTTTTGAATGGTGTTGCTTCAGGTGCAGAAACACCTCGGTTGGAGGCTTACGATTTCGAAATGTTTGTACAGGTATACTGCTTAGGAATTTAGATTCCCCTGGGGGTTGAATTATTTATCCTAATACCTAATACCTAATCTATGTCCCCATAAAAATGACTTAAATAACAACGCTATGATAGTGACGACTGATTAGTGAAGCATACGCATGGAGATTGAGTGTCATCGAGGATACGATCTATGTTCTCAAACCCTATCGTGTTTTCACTTCGCTTGCTGCTCTATCCTGTCCGCCTACCTTCATGTTTTTCCACGTTTCACACAAATCATCTGACGTCTTACTGTAGTGTATCGTAATGCATCTTATCATATGCGTTAGTCAGTAAGCGAATGAAACGATTTCATCAAACAAGTCACATGATGTGAAATTTCAAGGAATTTTATCGAAAATGTCTATAGAAGTAATGTCCTTTATTTCGAGAGAAGTAACACTTTTCTCGACTGTTGCAGTAGTGGTCGACGAACTCCACAATTAGCAAACATATTGATAGTTTTATTAGCAGATATTTTTTTAATGTATTGCAGTTACAGCCTCGGTTTCAAATAACGCTCTTTTTTTCGTTTTGTCTCGCGCAGTGGAGTTATCAATTGCGCGGTCTTTTGTGACCTATGACCTGAGAGCAAGTCCGCGATTATCGATTAAATGCTTCGCGAGCAGGAAGAGCAGCATCGTCGAATATACGTCATTAGTGGAGGTAAGAACTTATAAATTCTTCTAAAATGTCTCACTCTTTTTACAAGGGAAAGTTATTCGTCGTTCGAGGTAGAAGAGTTGAAGAAAATCATTCTAAATGATGATGAAAAAGTGTCTTTAAATTTTTTCTATAGCAGTGAGATAATGTGAAAACAACTTTCTTGAACTACATTTTTCATAGAAAATTGTACCTTTTCCACCTGTTATTTTCCATTTAATATGGAAAGCAGTACGTAGCATATCTCTAAGTTTTTACTGCCGAAATTTGGATGTGGCAGATTGAATGAAGTAGTTAATCCGAGGTTGGCCGAACCTTACCGACTTTTATAGGACGGAATGAGCTAGGATTTGCATGTAGCGAATTAAAAACGCATAAATTGCGAAAGGATTGTCATTCACAGACCCGTAAATTTTTCTACGTTTATTGAATGCTTCCTTTTGCTGTTCGAAGCATTTCGTCATGCGATTTTGTCCAATGCGCTCGTAAGTGCTTCCCTTGTGGTATTCATCAAGTGTTTTCAGGATAGCAACAGTACGGGCTAGGCGCTAGCGTAATGAAATCAAGCGGAAGAAGCGGCTTGGATGATATTGTCGAAGCGCTATCTGGACAGACGAGTCTCAGTGATGATAGCTTTGTGATTTATGTTGATGTATTTTGTATTTTCTGTGAGACATATATTTTGGCATTTTGTGGTTCTCTGTAATCTTATTCATGGTTGTTGTTGTTGTTTCATTTCTCTTGTAGTTGCTATTATGCCTTGTATTTCGCCACTCTCGGTATTTTAACTGAGGATTTCACCAATGAGTTTTGCGGGGGCTGATTCCAAATCCGAGTAGACGAACCGAGAGTGGCGCCGGTTAAAGATTTGCCTACGTCGTGCTCACACTGAATGAGGCCAGTTGAAACAACGGGCCGCATTCGTGTCCAGCGAACAAGGGAATCTGTGTCGGTCCTTTAAAGATCGCACAGGCGTGTCTTGCGGTCTACGGATGGGTGAGGATTACGGCCGTAGGTAGGGAGTTTTGTAGCTTGCGTATCTGAAATCGGTTTCTCGGTAGTCTGCGTTAGCCGGGTAGACTGTGATGATTTCTTCCGGCTAACGTAGGCTGCATTTTTTTGCGTTCGTTGAGACAATGTGGGGGCTCTGACGTTCGGGCCCTGAGCATGGTCGGACAGTTTGCCGTTATTTTCTGACTGCGAAGTAACGGGATGCAGTAGGGTTTTTGGTGTAGCTTGAGCTGTGGCCCTCGAAGTTGATTTCTGAAGTGATTCGGAGATCGGCGATTTCACGTGTGGCGGGCGTTTGACCTACCAGCGAAACGTTTTGATGGCGTTGATGGCCTGGTACGGTACATCTGTCTGTGCGTTGGTGGTATCTGGCGGGACTTGTTGGTTGGGTGTGGTAGCTTTTAGATCGACACGCAGGTCCTGGAAGCTTACCGAAAGATGGAGGGGTTCGGCGAAGTTATGATTTACAGGTGGATGCTTTTACATGGAAACTACATTCGTGCACCTGTAATTTCCTTCTTTTCAAGTAAAATGGCATTCAACATAGGTATCCGTGGTCGGCTCATCGAGATCTATCGTTTGATTCCAAAATTATTGAAACCGGAGACAAGAAGGTTTTTCCAAAATTTCCCTCTACTACCCCGCAAGGAACGAAAAAAATGTGATATTTGGGAGTTTTTTCTCGGCTAGTATTGGTTGCTGGGTGTAGTCCATAGCGCGCTCGAGAGGTCTCGGCGGGCTAATGAGAAATCTGGAGGCCGTCTTTGACCATATCAGATATCGGATGAGAACCAGAACTCCCAAAATTCCAAAAATTGAGATTTCAGGAACTCTGGCTGGTCGAGTCGGTTTTCACCTTTTGCATCGAAATATAATGAATGACCTGTATATCGTTTGATAGAACTTTCTAAGTAGTACTGAAAGAAGCAAGCGGTGCTCCACTGGTCTAACGGCTGCCGAGAAAAAAAATTCGCAATTATCAATTACAGTACATTTGTATAGAAACTACAACATTCGTGCACCCATAATTTCCTTTTTTTTCATATAAAGCAGCAAGCAGCGCATATACTCCTGATCAGCTCATCGAATTTTTATACCAAAGTCATCGAAATCGGAGACAGAAAATATTTTTTCCAATTTTCCCTGTGCTACCTCCTCACGATCGGAAAATTGCGACATTTGGGAATTTTTTTCTCGGCTTCCATTCGCCCATCGGCGGTCATTTGTACGTCGTTCCAGAGGTCTCGCCGAGTACACCACGAATCAAAGGGCCGTTTGCACCTGTATGAAACAATGGCCGAGTACGAAAAACCCCAAAATCGCAAAAATGGAGATTTGAGAAATTTTGGCCAGTGCAGTAGCTTTCCAGCTTTTGTCCCTAAATGAATCACTTTAGATGTCGTTTGACAGAGCTTTCCAAGTTGTACTGAAAGAAGCAATCCGCTTTTCCATTGGCCTAACCACTGTCGAGAAAACAATTCCAAAACACCAAAACACCAAGTGCAATATATTTGCGTTGACAGTTCACATAAATCAATTGTTATAGTGAACAATTTGCAAATAAATGAACGTTGAAAATAGATATCTTGAAGAATAATGTATCAGAGTATGAAAATAAGTAAAACCAGGAAGAAGGTACTAGTAGAACCTATGTTGTTCGCGGGTAGAAGTGAGGATGGAAACCTATTGACCATACATTTTTTATTTCAATACTAAAAATAAGGTCAGGGGAGCTCCGCCCCTGCATCCTCCCGCAAGAGGGTATCACTCACTTGACCCCTTGCTTTCATCGGTGCGCATTTGTTGTTCTGAAAAAACATTCTCCGCTAAATTACACTATTAATTGGTTTTCAATTTTTCCTCGTCAATTCTTGCAGCTCATCCAAAGTGCATATGTATCATTCGAAAGAGAATTAAATATTGATTCCAACAAGAAAAATTTCGCGAAGATCCACCCAGAACTGGCGGAGTTATAAAAGTGTAATGTCATTTCTGTGACTCTCTCACTTTTGTATGCTATCTCGCCACCGGATAGGTTTTCTAATATTTTCCGTAGAGATGGCCTATACAAGTTATAGACGTTGGAAAGCAAATTGGCTGGGGTGTCGACTCGCACTACGCGCACGTCTCTCTAGTATCCGTTAAAAAGTTATGGTCGCAAATAAAAAATTTCCGGAATGTCCTAAAAATGCCGGATCGGAGCGGAACCCAAGTTATATATTTGTAATAGGCTTGGAAAAGATGAAAATTTGCAGTTGACGAGAAAGCAGTGAGATCGACAGGAAAATATTATAAAAATGAAATTGGCAACTCATCAGCTTTTTTCACCTGCGCGGAATCTTTTTCAGGAATGCAGCAGATAGTCCTAAAGCATGGATAATAAAAAAAAATTCCGGCCCGATTAGTCCATTTAGAAACGAGCTAAGGTCAAAAATTGATTTTCCGGTTCCCGAAAAGATATCTCAACCGGACCACCAAACTTCCGCCCTTTACTTTGCCATCAGACCAAAACTCCCAAGAGGTTATGTAAAAATCCAACAAAAATATAGAAAAATCACAAATTGAAATTTCCAGATTGTTCCCCGTACATTTTGAGATAAGTCCGGAAAAATTTTCATACTCAGGAACCTTTCATAAATCCACAACCAACCCATAACATGTCCCCTAAATTCCAAACATAACAAAAAAAGAAATTCAAAATCCAACAAACACACAAAAAGTTATAACCAAAAATGCTTAACTATGAAAAAATATTCCGACCGCATTATCTCCACCTTTCACCTGGCAGCATACCCCCAAAAACTAACCAGCTCGTACTCCATCCAGAAGCGCAAAAAAAAAAAAATAGCTCGCAAAACGCAAACCATCAAGAGTTACGTTGAAGAACGCAAAAAAAAAAAAAAAATTGCTTACGATCTTCTGTATAGCTCTGTCTGAGAGCTCTCTCGCACAATACTGCTTTATTAGTTCAGCTGATCGCCCATCCAACCCCCAAAAGAATTGTTTTTTTTCTTGCACTCACACCGGTGCAGATGAAATATTGACTGTCATAAGAGAATATGTGAAATTCTTCCCACTTTTGAATTCTTGTAATTCGTTTCAAAATTGATCGACGATGTGAAAAACATCATGAAAGATTTCGCTGCTATAGCGAATATTATATATAAAAAAATCTTGCTACTTCAACATCATCTGTTCTCAAATTGGCACTATTAAATCGGAAAATATGCGCACATATGCGTATAAGCATTGATAAGATATCGTTTTGGTATGTTCCATTGAGCAAAAAATAAAACACTTAGAAAGGTGAAGCAAAATTTACGCTCAAAAAAAGGTTGGCAACTGTCTTTTTTCAGCGGGGTTTTTTCACGGACTAATTTAGTGTAGTCGGTAAAATGTTTACGATAGTCGATCACCTCAAGTATGGAAATGTGAGAATAAAAAAAATTCAACGGATCGCATCGCATTATTTACACTTCCTATGAGAAAAATCTGCATGTATTATGCGCTAAAAAGAATCAACGATGTATACTCAACATGGAAAACGTGAGAAAAGCAGCATTTGCGCGGTTTCCAGCTGAGTTAAATGTTATGAAATTTTTCGGGGAAATTTTTTCACGTGGAATTAATCGCATTTAAAATAGGCATAAAATTTATTCAAATATCAAATAGATGCGAATATTTTGACAAGACACTTTTATTTATTTATTCATTTATTCATTAAGACACCTTATTTGCAGTATTTCTACTTCTGCCAGAAAAATGCTGTTATTCGCTTCTCTCTGAAAAAAGAAACAGTTGAAGTCCAAACTTGTGGCCAAAGACAATTTCGTATCGCAGAAAAAGTACTGTGAGCAATGCTCTTTTAGAGGTTAGACAACATAGACGTTGCTGGGCATGCCATCCAGCAGCCAGCCCAACACACGTACTTCCGATCTGACATTGCAGTGGTCACATTTCCTCGTACAGTCGATTCTCGTTGATTGTTCTTCGCATGTCATTGACCGACTTATGGGCTCTTGTGCCGCTCAAGGCGATATCTGGGGCTCATATAAGTAGGGCTTTGGTCTGTTTGTATGCCTCTAGTTTCTCATCCCACTTGTGGATGGGGGGTCGTCGTACTTTCCTATAAAACTGCTTCTTCTATTTCCTATTTCCCCTGAGCTCTTGCATATCGGCATCGACATACGGTTATCGGCTCTTGCCCTCTGCCTACACTCGGTCCAACTGTATGCCACCGCTGCCACTCATAATAGACGTTCATGAATGAATTGTTCCAAAAGTTTGAAAAAAAAAAACCCACAAATTGAGCATTGCTTGCAAAAACTTCTTCCTGCAAAAAGTTATCGCTAAACCTGAGCAGAGATTGTCGCATTTTCTGTCAACGAACAATATTTCAGCGTCGCCTACTGAAAAGCCCCTGAAAGCCGCTCTCTTTTTTTGCCCGAAGAATTCACTACGGAAATGAGAAAACAATTACGTTTATTGCAAGCTGATGACAGATAATAAATAACAATGAGCAAAATAATGAGTGTCATCGTTTTGTTTGCATCACTTCTTTTCTACTCGCATCTTGCAGTAATTGCGTATCAACCTGATCGGCAGGTAATTGCACATAACGCACCACTGAACCTCGAATGAAGCAATTTTTCACAGATAACATATGAGGATATCGTTCCGAATCGCCCACTGATATATCCGTTAATTTCATATTTAAATATTGATCAACAGAATGCAACGTTCCACAGATACTGCAAAGAGGAAACTTAATTAAAAAGATATACCTATCTTTTCGGAAGTGAATTGTTTAGTACTGTTGCATAAGCACTTCTCACTGAAGCTAATATTGGAGTATTGTGGTAGGAAATCAAATATTCCTCTTCCTATCGCAGCTTTTCTTTTTCTCTCATAGCAGGCACCGACATTTTGCTGCGCAATAACTTCGAGGTTAAAGGGAACATAAAATGGATGTCATCACGTAATCATGAAGCACTCTGATAAAACGAATCATTGTAAGAAGTTGTTAACCTGTGCTGCTCACATCCGCAACTACACGTAACTTTCAAAAAACGAGAAGGAAAGAAGACGAGAAAGCCTCCAATCCTAGCCACCTCTGCCTGGTTCCCACTCCTATTTTCCTTGATCTTTACTTATGATCGATCATTGTTGCGATCTGCTAAATCAATACATATTTTGGACGATAATTTAAACCATATGCGATATGAAGTAAACCATCTCAAAGTTTGCTTAACATGCTGACCGTGCACTATATCCAGCTCCATCAAGAAAATTTTCGACATCATACTTTTTTAGATACTTCAGGTGCATGACAACCAGTACATATTATGGCTGTAAAAAAAATCATATATTTTTCAAGTATGGTTTAGGAAAATGTACCACATTACAAGCACTTCACTGAAGTACCCCAATGTAACACATCACTTTATCACGCGCAGTGGAGTTATCAATTGCGCGGTCTTTTGTGACCTATGACCTGAGAGCAAGCCCGCGATTATCGATTAAATGCTTCGCGAGCAGAAAGAGCAGCATCGTCGCCTCTGGCATGTTTCCATGCGTTTTCAGTCGCGCGGCGGTCCGCTGCGCTTGTTTTGTTCAAAGATTTACGTCTTTGGAAGTTACGAATTTATGCTTTATTACGTTGACTTTCTCAGGATTCGTTGTATCCGAAGAAATGCAGTTTCTGTTTTTCTTGCATTCTCAGGTGGAGATTAGGAAGAAAACAAATATGAATTGCCACTTCGTTGATGGTGTTAGATTGCAATATGGGAGCGCGGTTTTTATGCTGAAGCAAAGAGGCTTTTGATTATTTTTTCGATGTTTCATTCAACCATCAATATTAGAAAACTTTTTGAAAGAATGTTACGGCCATTGTAAGTGACTGAATCGTATGGTGATAAAATCTCCTCGTTAGCTAAACAGTTATGAAAGATGGAATGATTCTTATGAAATTGTTGAAAGATGAAACCATTCTTGAAATGTCTTTATGAACCGTCTTTGTTTTTCTCTTTGTCGATGCTCGTTTTCTTTACCTTTCCTGCCGGGAAACTTGTCCGAGGTGAACTGCACCTCTGGAAAAGAATCTTATTTATTCTTATTTATTTGTTGTCTTTTATTGGCTCCGTGATTACGTATCATTCCCTTCATTGAAATGAACGGAGTGTAGTTTGCGAATATAGCTTATGTGAACGACTGATCTGTGTTCATGTTTCGTTCAGTTTGCTCACTTTACTTTAATACGTCAATATCTGTCTGTCTTTGATAGGGGATGAAGGCAGATATAGGACGAGAAGAAAGAGAGCAAGCAACAACCGAAACCTGAATATTTGAAGACCAGGATGACGTAAACATTGGAGAGTGCTTTCAATGCTGCGCCTTGGTCTCCCATGTGAGTATGTGGAAAGTTCGATGATGTGTAATTGTGGACGGTCGTTTACTCATTCTGGTATGTCGTTGACCAGAAATATGAACAACAGCATGAAGCGTTATGTCCACGCAGTCTTGCAGGTGTGCTACGCAGAGGAGGAGCATGGTTACCCGACGAGTATGGACTGACGCCCAGAGATTCGAAGAGGGAATCGGCGAAGAAGGATCTATATATGATGACTGACGTGAGACGTATGAGATGCTCGTTGAATCGAACCATAGAAGAATGGATCACGGCAGTATCACTGTGACGCAAGATAAGTCACTTGAAATTTTTCATAGCAACTTTGGGGAGCGGATGGGATATTATCTAATCTTCGTTGCTCCCCATTACTTCTTATGAAGCAAAGGATTCCACAATAGAGGTCTTCATTTTATTGAATTGTATTTCCTCTCTCAAAGTGGAATCCATCTCCTTTCCATCATCTTCCCAAGTCTTTCTGAGAAATTTGCAGTCTTACGGCGTTCATAGAGTTTATCGGGTGAATTTATTAAATCAAACAAGTCGGCATATGGATAGGGTAATTGACAAGATTGGTGGCGTTTGATTTTCCTCTTCCTTACTAGATATTGGGAAGTTTTTTTTTGATGCTATGGTGGGTATTTTCACATGGTTTTTTTGTGCGGAAAGGTTTTTTTTCGGTTTAAAAAAAGTTTATGTAATTTTCTAGAAATTTGAAAAGATTTACCACTAATTCACCGACCATGAAAAGGAAGCCAATTTTATCAACTGCCATATGCGTATGCCGATATTCATGATTAATTTAAATCAGTTGAACTCTATGATTTCTGTAAGATTGCATGGTTGGTCTTGGCAGATCAGTAAGTGAAAATGATGAGTGTGAAAATTAGCTGAATTCAGCTACATTTGAGCACCGTCAAATCGCTTTTCCCAAGGAAAGGCATTCTTACTTTACTTAGGTGAATTTGAATTACTGTGGATCCATGCATCTTTTACATATGCCTCACCCTGTTGTGACAACGTTCAGGCGCAGAGGTGCGCCAATCGTGCATAGAAGAGCAGCTTTTCGACACTCATTTATTAATAGAGATGCACGTATTGTAGTATGTTCAGCGACATTTCGCGCCACTTCAATGGCTTGAATTCGTTGAGATAGTGAACTATGCATTGCGATGTAACTGGAAGTGTGCGGTAGGAATTATAAAGGAGTCAAAAAAACCTGCAGTGGATGGTTGTTTGTGATGTCAAACAGATTTTGTGACACTATTCTTTAGGTTTACTGTGCTCCGGCTGAGCCATCGAATATCTCACTGAAGGAAAACGAACAAATTTTTGAAAGAAAGATTATTCCACTACATTGTTCGCTGTTATTTAAAAAAAAAAAACTAGTGGAATTAAACTTGGTAAAGAGAGGTCTCATTATTCTCCTGTAGATAGCGCCGCTGTAATCGGAGCGCAAAAAAGCGAAAAGGCCTCCTGAAAAGATAGTTCGTTTTTACGCACCCAGTGACCGATAAATTTGTGGCGCAATAACATTTATATTATGGGCCGGGATATTTCTGGCTTGAAATTGGAACATTTCAGTCCCGAAATAGACTGGAGAAATCACAGTGCGAACAGTTACAAAGTTGAATCTCATACTGTTCCGCTTATAAGTTGTTGACTAATAGTTCAATTAAAAGAAATAGAAGCATTCATTTTACTTTGCATTGTATGGCGCAAAATTTCTGCAAAGAACCATTGGGTGGGGGATTTATGTGCGCCTTATTTTCTTTTTTCTGCTCTGTGTACATTGCTGGATAGTTGTATTCAGATGCAGCTGTAAATTTCGTCACACCTATAGCTGTCATGAGGCAGCTCCCTAATTGGTTTATTTCTTTGCCTCCGCAGATTCTGTTTGATAATTTTTGGCAGCCTAACAAATTGTTGGAGAATACTATGGCTGAGCTTACGGTATCCTTAAAGCCGCTGAAAAGGAGTCATTAGGCGAAGATGCCAGCTCCTTAGCGGTAACCTATAGAGATTCCAATTCACCGTTGAAGGGAGACATTGGGCGTGACGCCAATTCTTCAACTCTTCAACGGTCGCCTATAATGACTCCACTATTCTGTTGAAGGCGAGTCATTAAGGCCACGCCATCACTCAACTGAGAGTCAGTGACCCCGTTGAGATGTTGAAAAGGAGTCATTGGGCGGTAATGCCAGCTCCTTAATGATGGCCAGTAAGTTGTGCTCCACAGGTGTCCTCCTCAGGACTAGTCCATATTGAGGAGGTACGAAGATTTACAGCTGCACACTTTAACATGTGATTCGTCATACTGTGTGAAAAAAAAGAAAATACGGCGCAGGAAAGGGGTTCGAAACCGCAGATGCTTCTGAATTATTGCACTATGAGGTCATTAAGTGATTTTCATAGTCATTCTTGATCATTCACGGAACAGATGGGTGTATAAATTATAAATGCAATATAATCTCGACACAAAATATTGATGAGTAGGTAGAAGGGGGTGAGTATGTTGTTATTGATCACCCTGGAGCTTCGAATTTGTAGCTGTTCGTATTATGATTTTTTTAGACTAAATTAGGGGTGAAAAGTTGCAATTTCAAGCCCAAAATATTCTCACACATAATATGAATGTTATTGCGCCATAAACTTATCGGGCACGGGGTCGCCTCAATGAGATATTCGATGCTTAGCTAGAGTGAATTAGAACTGAATATATACAGTAAAGATCTGTTTGACATGCCAACAACCACCACTGCAGAGTGTTTTCGTTTCATGTTTCATTCTTATTGTTCATTTTCCTTGCATCACAATGCATATTTCATTTGTCTCTTCCATTCCATGCCATTGTGGTTGTACAAATTGTGGCGGACATACTACAAAACGTGCATCCTATTACTTAATGAGTTTCGAAGAGTTTCTTCGCTTTGCACGATTGCTGATTCCTCTGTGCTTGAGTGGTGTCATCATGGTGAAGTGTGTGTGAGAGGTGCTGGTTGCACCAGTAGTTCATATTCATCTAAGCATTTGCAAGAATGCCATTTTCCCCCGGTAAGAGCGATTTAGTGTGCTATGTAGTTGGATTGAGCGAATTTTCACGTTCATCATTCTCTTTACATTGTGCCAAACCTTTTTTAGGATCTTTGAGGGAAATGGCGGTGAGGAATTTGTTTCTACTTTGAACCGTTTAACATGTCCCAGTGATGAAGAGGGTTGAAATTTCAAGATTCTTGTTTTATTTCAAGTGCTTCAAATTTTTGTTTAGATCTGAGCGATAGAAAAATAAGAACCTCTTCAAGTTTGAAAACCTTTTGGTGTTGTTGTGGGCAGGAAACAATTTGAAGTTTCGATTTTCGTTTTATGAGGAAAACTTATTGGTTTAATGCTAACGTAGCCTTTCAACGGTACAAAACCTCTGAGTGCAAGTACTAGAATGTACGAAATTTTTGGCATGACGTCATGGTTTGCAGCTTAGTTGGCTGTGGTGCAAAACTGCACTTTTATCGCGAATCGTGCTCTGTTTTTCCAGTGTTGTATCGAGTGCTTCTTGTTCGCCGCAGCTTATGTCGATGAGTAATGGATAAGGTGATCGCCGAACTGTTTAAATTTTTTTAACGGATCGACATCTTCTCAATTCTGTGCAATCAGAGGTTAGCACTTGCTGCTTTTATCATTATCGAGCTTCCGATGATCATCGTGGAAGGTTTCATTCTATTCAATGTGTGCTCTTATTTCTTGTGGCAGAAGTCGGGATTGGGTTGAAAGATGGAAGGGCTTATTCGTAAGAGTTGAAACGTGTATACCGTTTATTCTTCATGAGATACATTCCAGCAGATTTCGATTCTCACTAAAAATTTCCATTACCAAATTTTTGAAGGCGCATAGTTGAGCGGTGTCTGTAATTTTTTCTGAAATTTTTTCGAAAGCTTATAGTCGACGAAGAAATTTTAGACGTCCTCATTCATTACGTGAAAGTGGCAAATGTCGCGAGTATGCGAGTATCGTGCTTGAAGTGATTTCTGACGTTCAAAGAATGAAGTAAGACGACTTGGGGCGATTCTCGTTTTTGTGGGAAACTACGTTGCCAGAGTTTTACGCTGGTCTGTTTACATCTTCCTTTGACAATGTGTTTCATATCTGTGATTTGAAGTGACAGAGGAGTAGCGGACATTGAAAGAAATTTGCAGAGCTTAGTCCTGGCAATATTTTATTAGGCAGAAACGTTTTGTTTTAGTTGAAGACGAATGCTATTCTATATCACTCAATTATTTCGTAAATTGTCATATTAGGCGAGCAAGTTTCTCATTAGCAAAGCGAGTTTTGGGACTGAAAGTTTGTCTAAGTGCGGTTCTATTCTCTTGGAACCACTAGTTTACAGCTTCATTCGTATTACATTCTTACTTTCGAGTTCACTTCTATTTGATGATCACTTGATGGAAAGTCCATTGTTCACATCGAATTTGAATGGAAACAAAAAATGTAGAAAAAAGCGAGGTAGTAGAGATTTAGTCCTTGGTTCATTTATTTCTCGTTATTATTTGGAAAGTGAAGTTCAAGGGCGGATCGCTGTTTTATGCTAAGGGGTGGGCTCCGAGCGGCCAATAGTTTCGAATTCACTTCTAGTACCTCAGAGTATACAAAATTTCTTTCTATCTGGAATATAAAAAAATATTCCGCACAACTTCAGAACAACGGATTCACTGATTGTCGCAGTGACGAAACACCTAAAGGAGGGAGCAGTGGGAAAAAAGCGGTGGAATATGACGAATCGAACGGACTTCGATGGAAAGAGGTTTGATCTTATTTAGTGCTATAAAGAGTTTATTGACTGCTTCTTTTTGTTCTTGACTGAGAATATAAGTTTTACATATAAAGTCGCATGTGAAATTTAAACAAGGTTAGAAACTTCGGTAATGAGTTGATAACATAACATACTTTTTCAAAACGATGAAGGTCTTTGATAACACATTTGCCTAAATAATTCATTATTACAATTGACGGATGTTCATGAAGCATTTTTGTTAGGTTGGAGGCTTTTTTCGATTACCTTTCTCGTAAAAAATTCACCTTGAATACGGCGAGCAGAGTTGAATAGAGGAGGAGAGAGGTTAAATTTGAATCGTGATCCTTGATGTGTGAATTTTTGCAATTTTTAGTTGTCTTCCTCATGAAAATGTTGAATATACCAGACAGATAAGCGTGGAAAGCATATTGTTGATATTTCACCTGCTTTTTTTCGCTTATCATAGAATAAACCTAAGTGAGAGGTGCCTCTTGTAATTTCGATTCTATTATTTTGATTAGCAGTTGGCGCAATTTGCGAAGGGCTTGTTTATTTATATATATCAAAATCAGCTAGTGTGATTGTAGCGTGTGATGCAGTATGAAAATTGTACAGCCATTGCAAATACAATTTACAAACCATTCGGTTACAGTGCATTTCACAGTGATCGTTAACTTCTTCGTTTCAGTGTTAAACGTAATATTTTTTGGCTCATCGGTTGTTACTAAGTTGCCTTGAGCAACATATTCCGGTCATATCGACTGTTTGAGTTGAGACATTTTAAATTTGTTTTGTGGTGGATAACATTTCCGCCACTCAATAACTTTATTTTACTGCAGATACCAGAGCTCTGTCAGTGGGCAGTTTTCGTTACCGAATATACGTCATTAGTGGAGGTAAGAACTTATAAATTCTTCTAAAATGTCTCACTCTTTTTACAAGGGAAAGTTATTCGTCGTTCGAGGTAGAAGAGTTGAAGAAAATCATTCTAAATGATGATGAAAAAGTGTCTTTAAATTTTTTCTATAGCAGTGAGATAATGTGAAAACAACTTTCTTGAACTACATTTTTCATAGAAAATTGTACCTTTTCCACCTGTTATTTTCCATTTAATATGGAAAGCAGTACGTAGCATATCTCTAAGTTTTTACTGCCGAAATTTGGATGTGGCAGATTGAATGAAGTAGTTAATCCGAGGTTGGCCGAACCTTACCGACTTTTATAGGACGGAATGAGCTAGGATTTGCATGTAGCGAATTAAAAACGCATAAATAGCGAAAGGATTGTCATTCACAGACCCGTAAATTTTTCTACGTTTATTGAATGCTTCCTTTTGCTGTTCGAAGCATTTCGTCATGCGATTTTGTCCAATGCGCTCGTAAGTGCTTCCCTTGTGGTATTCATCAAGTGTTTTCAGGATAGCAACAGTACGGGCTAGGCGCTAGCGTAATGAAATCAAGCGAAAGAAGCGGCTTGGATGATATTGTCGAAGCGCTATCTGGACAGACGAGTCTCAGTGATGATAGCTTTGTGATTTATGTTGATGTATTTTGTATTTTCTGTGAGACATATTTTCGCATTTTGTGGTTCTCTGTAATCTTATTCATGGTTGTTGTTGTTGTTTCATTTCTCTTGTAGTTGCTATTATGCCTTGTATTTCGCCACTCTCGGTATTTTAACTGAGGATTTCACCAATGAGTTTTGCGGGGGCTGATTCCAAATCCGAGTAGACGAACCGAGAGTGGCGCCGGTTAAAGATTTGCCTACGTCGTGCTCACACTGAATCAGGCCAGTTGAGACAACGGGCCGCATTCGTGTCCAGCGAACAAGAGAATCTGTGTCGGTCCTTTAAAGATCGCACAGGCGTGTCTTGCGGTCTACGGATGGGTGAGGATTACGGCCGTAGGTAGGGAGTTTTGTAGCTTGCGTATCTGAAATCGGTTTCTCGGTAGTCTGCGTTAGCCGGGTAGACTGTGATGATTTCTTCCGGCTAACGTAGGCTGCATTTTTTTGCGTTCGTTGAGACAATGTGGGGGCTCTGACGTTCGGGTCCTGAGCATGGTCGGACAGTTTGCCGTTATTTTCTGACTGCGAAGTAACGGGATGCAGTAGGGTTTTTGGTGTAGCTTGAGCTGTGGCCCTCGAAATTGATTTCTGAAGTGATTCGGAGATCGGCGATTTCACGTGTGGCGGGCGTTTGATCTACCATCGATCAAACGTTTTCGTGGTGTTCATGGGCTGGTGCAGTGTGTCTGTCTGTGCGTTCGTGGTGTTTGGCGCTGCGTCCAGTGAGCGAGGGAGTCTGCGTCGATCATTTAAAGATCGCGCGGGTGTATCTGGCCTTCCGCTGATTGCTGAGGGTTGCAGCCGCAGGGAATTTTGTAGCTTGAGCATCCGAAATCAGTTTGTCGGTAGTCTGCGTCAGCCGCGTAGACTGTAATGATTTCTTCCGGCTGACGTAGGCTGCATTTTTGCCGTTTTGTTGAGACAATGTGACGAGCTGTCACGTTTAGGTTTTGAGTATGTTCGTGCAGGTGCCGCTATTTTCTGGCTGAGAGGTAGCCAGGCGCAGCGGGGTCTTTGATGTAGCTTGAGCCGTGGTGCTCGAATTTGATTTCTGAAGTAGTTCGCAGAGGTTTCGTATGTGGCGGACGTTTGACCTACCATCGATCAAACGTTTTCGTGGTGTTCATGGGCTGGTGCAGTGTGTCCGTCTGTGCGTTCGTGGTGTTTGGCTCTGTGTCCAGTGAGCGAGGAAATCTGGGTCGATCCTTTAAACATTGCGCCAGTGTGTCTGGCCTTCCGCCGATTGCCGATATCTGGATAAACGAGTCTCAGTGATGATAGCTTTGTGATTTATGTTGATGTATTTTGTATTTTCTGTGAGACATATATTTTGGCATTTTGTGGTTCTCTGTAATCTTATTCATGGTTGTTGTTGTTGTTTCATTTCTCTTGTAGTTGCTATTATGCCTTGTGTTTCGCCACTCTCGGTATTTTAACTGAGGGTTTCACCAATGAGTTTTGCGGGGGCTGGTTCCAAATCCGAGTAGACGAACCGAGAGTGGCGCCGGTTAAAGATTTGCCTACGTCGTGCTCACACTGAATCAGGCCAGTTGAGACAACGGGCCGCATTCGTGTCCAGCGAACAAGAGAATCTGTGTCGGTCCTTTAAAGATCGCACAGGCGTGTCTTGCGGTCTACGGATGGGTGAGGATTACGGCCGTAGGTAGGGAGTTTTGTAGCTTGCGTATCTGAAATCGGTTTCTCGGTAGTCTGCGTTAGCCGGGTAGACTGTGATGATTTCTTCCGGCTAACGTAGGCTGCATTTTTTTGCGTTCGTTGAGACAATGTGGGGGCTCTGACGTTCGGGTCCTGAGCATGGTCGGACAGTTTGCCGTTATTTTCTGACTGCGAAGTAACGGGATGCAGTAGGGTTTTTGGTGTAGCTTGAGCTGTGGCCCTCGAAATTGATTTCTGAAGTGATTCGGAGATCGGCGATTTCACGTGTGGCGGGCGTTTGATCTACCATCGATCAAACGTTTTCGTGGTGTTCATGGGCTGGTGCAGTGTGTCTGTCTGTGCGTTCGTGGTGTTTGGCGCTGCGTCCAGTGAGCGAGGGAGTCTGCGTCGATCATTTAAAGATCGCGCGGGTGTATCTGGCCTTCCGCTGATTGCTGAGGGTTGCAGCCGCGGGGAATTTTGTAGCTTGAGCATCCGAAATCAGTTTGTCGGTAGTCTGCGTCAGCCGCGTAGACTGTAATGATTTCTTCCGGCTGACGTAGGCTGCATTTTTGTCGTTTTGTTGAGACAATGTGAGGAGCTGTCACGTTTACGTTTTGAGTATGTTCGGACAGATGCCGCTATTTTCTGGCTGAGAGGTAGCCAGGCGCAGCGGGGTCTTTGATGTAGCTTGAGCCGTGGTGCTCGAATTTGATTTCTGAAGTAGTTCGCAGAGTTTTCGTATGTGGCGGGCGTTTGACCTACTAGCGAAACGTTTTGATGGCGTTGATGGCCTGGTACGGTGCATCTGTCTGTGTGTTGGTGGTTCTGGCGGGACTCGTTGGTTGGGTGTGGTAGCTTTTTAGATCGACACGCAGGTCCTGGAAGCTTACCGAAAGATGGAGGGGTTCGGCGAAGTTGTGATTTACAGGTGGAGACATTTACATGGAAACTACATTCGTGCACCTGTAATTTCCTTCTTTTCAAGTAAAATGGCATACGACATACGTATCCGTGGTCAGCTCATCGAGATCTCTCGTTTGATTCCAAAATTATCGAAATCGGAGACAAAAAGGTTTTTCCAAAATTTCCCTCTACTACCCCGTAAGGAAAGAAAAAATGTGATATTTGGGAGTTTTTTCTCGGCTAGTATTGGTTGCTGGGTGTAGTCCATACCTCGCTCGAGAGGTCTCGGCGGGCTAATGAGAAATCTGGAGGCCGTCTTTGACCATATCAGATATCGGATGAGAACCAGAACTCCCAAAATTCCAAAAATTGAGATTTCAGGAACTCTGGCTGGTCGAGTCGGTTTTCACCTTTTGCATCGAAATATAATGAATGACCTGTATATCGTTTGATAGAACTTTCTAAGTTTTACTGAAAGAAGCAAGCGGTGCTCCACTGGTCCAACGGCTGCCGAGAAAAAAAATTCGCAATTATCAACTACAGTACATTTAGACCAAATTTCGAGAGTTTATCAGTAGCTGTCCAACCGTCAAGTGGGATACAAATAAACATAGTGCCCAGGTGTTTGTCTGATGTGTCTGACATGTCTGACATGAAACAGTAACTCCGCATGTTTTGCATAATAAACGTCAAATGGAACAAGTGTGACTTCGGAAATGCTTTACAGTAATAGTGGCAAAAATAGTTTCATTTTCTTTAAAAAAAAACGCACAAGCGGAAAGACAACATATAATATTATTTGTAATCTAATGAGCCATTTACCATCTTGCAACAATTATATTCTGCAGTGATCCGCAATCGGGCTTTCGGCTCATTAAAGCAATACGGTAAGTTTTTGTGAAGTCACGCTAACAGCTCAAATCGAGAAAGCTACCCGAATGCACTATTTACTGATAACATTTTCAAAACTTATCATTGATCACTTAAAACCTTTCATATTGAGCGGATCATGCATTTAGCAATTCTATCTTTCAGTTTGAGACGCTCAACAAAAGAGCCGAAAAAATTTCACTCTTCGTTTTCTATACATTCTATTTTTCACTATTGTTCATAAAATTTTCACTACTTGTCCATTAACTATGAAATTTGGATGCAGTGTACCTTTAATCTTCGAACTTCAACAAACAAAATAAAAAACTGCAGAAAATTCAGACTGCTTAAATAAATTCAAATGTAAGTATCAAGCACGCTCGATTGCTTGAGTGATAACCACTACCACCGCATTTGCAGACTTTTGCATGGGTACACCTCAGAGCAAACTGAGGCATTATGTAAAGCAGTGTGCCCTCGATCACAGTAACACGAGCGGTGATTTAATTTTAGTATCGCAAAGATCGACGCACAGTTTTGCGGCCGCAAATCCGGAAGCAACAGCTTGGATGAGTCTTAGGGTGCGCAATTCTTGGCTCTAGATGAGCGTTTCCGTGAGGCGCCGACTGGCTGCCTCGATGTTGAAGAATGGGTGCGGCCGCATTTTTTGTTGCTGCTTCTCTCGAAGCAGAACGAATGCATAACGTTTAGCAAATGGCTAACATGCTGGATTTTCCCAAAGACTGACCTCTATGATGCGTTATATGTAATTTTCTCGCTAACAAATATAACAATTAGCATGTTCCGTAGTTTATGAATTACTTTTCGCATATGGAATACCACCGAATATTTCTTTAATAACCCTGAAAATTTTGATATATTGAACCGGTTGACCATCAACTTCTGCCAATCGTCAAACCTTGGACGACGATGAGACGAGCAAATGGCCATCACGCATCAGCTTCAGCTCGATTTAATATTTGGCATGAGTGGACCTCTTAAACCGTTTCAATGAGTCGAATTAAACGGGTGCCAATATCCGTTCTTCAAAATAAAAGAATTTCGATGATATGATAAAGCGAGCGTTAAATTAAAAGTTTGCATTGTTGTAGCCTTCATTAATGAAAAGTTGAATGGTAAAATGGCATTTTCTGATCGGATTTGCATCGCATTTTTTAACCGCCTAGAGGAAAACTATATTGAAATGCTTCACATCTGTCTATGAATAGATGAAAATTATTTGATTCTATTGAAGAAATTCCCTAAAGAATATCAACAAATGTGATGTGACAAAATTTCACAAAACGAAATGTCAACGGCACTCTTCAAAAAATTTCAACAAATCACTTTTGAGTCATTTCGAGTGACTTTTTTTAAGGGAGAAAGAGATGTTGACAACAATCATAACGCATTACAAACGTTTTGAAATGTGGGATTGTTCTTCAAATAGCAGAAAACGTTCCTCATCCATAATTTAGTGCTTAACGCTACCTTCCTTTGCATAACGCGATTTTTAAGCGTGAAAAAATGGCAAATTCAATCACCTTACAGATATTGTTGATTCAATGAACGCTATTCGAGTGGAGGGGTTATTCATTTAAGATTACTGTATTTTTTATTAAATTTACATTTAAGACATTCTTTTGATACATAATTTGGACGTACATTTTTAGATATATAGATATATATTTTAGCTACTTTAAATTTATAATACAATTTAGATATATGGATATATATGAAGATTTTAGATATAATTCAATCATTTGAGATGTAAGATCACAGTATCCGTTATATTACTTGACCCTTGCAATTAATGTTATATATAGCACACATCTAGCGACTACGGCATCACTAGAAGAAAGACACTGTTTGTGTTTATTCTTGCACAACGTCTATGGTCTAAAAGACAGATTGTAAAGGTCAAGATTGGCTCGCCAAAGGGTTGGGAGGGGCAGGGCAATGCAGAAGAAATACATATACAGGAAGGTTTAAGTGAGCAGTTTCCCGCCGTTTCCCAGCTGAAACTAAGATTTCAAGTCAGGTCTACTAAAGAAGCAAAGAAAGCGATTAATAATGCAGAATTATATTATGGAAATGATATATAAACAAATTTCGAGGTACGATATATCCCACCCTCGAGAAATAATAATATACAAAGAGCTTTTTAAAGTTCACTGATATTCTTTACTTCTGAAAGCAGAAGTGATTCATAACAGCTTCTATTAAGCCATGGAGACTGCTCGTGTGTTTATGTGTATGTGAGGTGGGGGAGGGAGGGGAAAGTAAGACAGGAGTGGACGCTCACTTTAAAATATGCAACAACCTCGATTATTTTGTCGCGTAATCTTTCAAAACAGGAAACTTTAAAGTTCGTTGCCATAACCTTGTTAGCTTTCAACCAGTAAAAATAAAGCTCATTCATAGAACAGGAACGGGATTTGACATTGATTCTGAGGGCAACCGACGACATAAGAGGATAAATTTAGAATGCGACTTCGTTGGCGAAAGGGGAGCCAAATTCGAACGAATCACACTCGCCATGAATAGGGATTCATTTATTTGAAAGGAATGCTGAAGATGACGTCATACGACGTCAAAAACATGTTCTGAAAATTTCTCAAGTAATTTATCGTTTTCTTCAATATTCATCATTCATTCATCTTTCAAATATCCCACTCCATTTTACTTGAATAATCGAAATGAACAAAAAGGGTGTTGCCACTAGATCACTAATATGAACAAAGAAATATTGTGGCGAAAAGTGCAACAAGCCACATCTAAAATGCAATTATTGCCCAATACCATATGAAAACATTTAGCAATACGAAGGTCGCAGTGAAAAAGTCGTGAAAAAGTGCAACGCACTAGTCTTAATTACTCTTTTTTTGATTTACGTATTTCAAGATGTGATTGAAAAAAAAGTGAATGGAAATAATGCACATAAGCTATATCTGATTTCCCAGCTAACAATCTTTTGTTCCACTAATCGAAGAAGCCTAATCATCAGTAAAAAAAAAATCATCAGCCCACAAAAAACCAGCCTGATTTTAGCAAATTTCCCTATCGAAATCGATGAAAGTATACCCTCTCCTCTTCCTCTTTCATAAATCCGGAGACTGTGAAGAAAAATGTTGGCAAATTTCTACCCAGGCTTTTCATTCTACTCATTTCATATTAAAGTGGAACATTTTCAAACATTCTCCCTCAACTTCTCGTTTATCGTATCCTGTAATCGGATGGAATTTCGATGTTATATAGGTAAAAATGTTTTTACTCCTTGCTTTCATTATTTTAATTTATACTATTCACCGCGAAATGATGTACATTTGTTGTTTTTTCTTTGTTTTTTGCTTTTCATCAATACAATCACTCCTCTTACTTCATATCGCTCCATGAAGCGCCATTCCATTGAATTCTTCAGAGTGATCTGCATCAGGCTTCAAGGTCGTACATACATCGCAACATTAGAATGTGAATACAATTATACGAACGGATTAAGAGAAATGAGTTTAAAAAAAAGGACATTGCAATCGCTAAATACAATTGTGAGCATCAAATCAAATATCGCTCTAATTCAAAGAAACAAATGGATGGGCAAATTCAACATTGCAATGGATAGTAAAATTTAGCAGAAAATTATCAATATTTCGGAAATGAATCAGAAAATCTATAGGGTATCTGCACTCGTTTTTGCTTCGCTAATTTGACTAAAACTTCACGATGATGTGTCGAGCATTAAAAAACTTTTTTCCCACTTTCAACGCTTAAGGTAATCAAGACTTAAGAAAAACTTTTTTTTCCACTTTCGTTGGCATAAGTCACATACCCATGAGGCGTTGGTGAATGGACTTTTCTTCCAGACGAATTCACTTATTGTGCTTGTCCGACTTTCTTCCGAGTTTAAAAGTATTTTTTTTGCTCACCATCCGGCTGCTCCGCTTCGAATATTAATCTTTTAATAAAAGTTTCAGCAAATAACGGCTAAATTCAAATAGCGCTTTTCGATCAACATGAGTAGATTTCAATTGATAAATAGGGGAAGTACACCGAATTTGCCTTTATTATAACTGCAAAGTGAAAATATTTACTTTGATAAACGATATAAATGAGTGTAAAAATATTAGAAAAACGAACGATCAGAATTCTCTAAATATCCTCTCTTATGATCACTGATACTTGCTGTCATATTTAAACAGTCACAGGTACAACTACTGAACTATCTAATCAGATTTTTTACCTTTAGTTTTGAGAAAGATCAGTCCTTTCAGTAGGACTTTTTAGCTCTACTATTGAGTATTTCAAGTAGTATTTCTAATTTTTACTAAGTTTCGGTTTTAAGTTTCAACAGTTTAAGAAAAATAATGCTTTTATTCAGTGGAATATTGAGTTTTATTGAGTATATACTGCAGAATTTTTGTTTTAATGGGGAAATGGAAAAACACGAAGTGGAAAAATGGAAAAATGATGAAAAGAGAAAAATTCCACTGAAAAAGATGGAAAAATATTAAAAATAACGGAGTAAACGAAAAAGAAAAAAGTGGAATAAAATTTGAAACTAAAGAATTGTAATTGCATTGAAAGTTGAAAAGGTTTCTATTGAATGTATCAATAATTTATGCTGATATCTGTGACAGCTTACTTGCGGGGAATTTTTTAGATGAAACTGAATGGTCACTTTTGACTGCTTTAAGAATATAAAAATTGCCATCAACGATTAAGAAATTTTGTCTCTATTTCACCTTCATTTCTACTATTACATTGTAATAGCCTATGAAAGTGGCTGATGCAATTTGTGCATATGTTAAAGACGAAACGATTGCAGAGCACACAGATGATATCGCATTAATGGGTGTACGATTGTATGAAAGATATAAGCACCATTTTTAAAGCTCATCGATGTAGTAATTTACCTGTATAGAACGCGAAAAATAGTGGAGAGTAAAGCCGATCGACACAGGGAAATTTTATTTGGAAAACAGATAACAAATTTAAAAAGTAGATGAATAGAAAGGTAGCATGCGAAAGCAAGCGTTGTTATTGAGAGAAAAATAACTGAAACCCTTTTTTTCGGTGGTGAAAATTCAAAAAGATTGTACTGAGTAATATACCTTCGAGTCTTATATAGTTCCTTATGCTGAAAGGTACTTATATTATAAACTCTTATTTCGGGGCGAAAAAAATGATAGTTTAGAGTCAGATGTTTTTATGAGGAATTCGTTAATTAAACGTAACGAATGTTCACATATATTCGACCATCAAAAAAAAAAAATGCCAGCGCTCAAAAACTATATAATATAATTGTTGCACGAGTAAATAAATGATTTAATCGCTTGTAATATTTCTTAGTGAAACGTCGAACGGAGAGGAAAAAAAGATATAAAAACAATACTTAAAAAATTAATACATAAAAGTGAGAGCTGTTCGATGTAAACAACTTCAAATGCCAACATTTGAGAGTTTACAACTTTAGACCATCAAAGAGAAATGTAGACGAGTGCGCATACACCTATATAAACGTCATGATGAGTTTTTACAGCAAGAAGAGTTGCTAAAAATATGGCCGAGATGGTACCTATTGGTTGTTTGCTGTATGAATGTTGTAAATAAATGAGTATTAAAACAACTGATTCAGATGAAAATGAATGCGATCAGGAAAATCCACATAAAATGATGTAAGCATCTTGCGCAAATCAATTTCACATAACCCTTCGGCTTCCTTTCATACACACAGCTTAATGGTGAAGTTTAAAAAATCTTCGGAGTTGTTGGGGAGGTCACAATGGAATCATTCTCTTTTTTTGCCTATCTACGATTCAAAAGCGAAGATTTCAATAAATTTGCAGGCAAAAAATTTGGCTTCGCAAGCAAAGACAATCTGCTCTAAACTATAGATCATCAAGCGGGCTCCATTTGTAATGCAAACAAATGCAACCAACGATGCCTCATATCTCACATAACCTTTTTGAACAGCATTCAGTTCGCAAATTCCCATCGGATATTACTCGCTAAAGCCTCAATTCGATGTCGACAAATAAGTTATCGCAAATGCAGAAAGGAATTGCAATACGGAAAATTCAAAGTTGAAATGGCAATCGTGCCATTGGCAAAGTTAGAGTTGAAAATTTATGAAAACGACTGTAAATCAAAAGGCAAAGAATCCGAATGAGGCATTTTTCTTCGGGTCGATCAATGCGAAACATGTTCCTTTTCGCATGTATTACGACAAGTGAAGCTATCTGATTGCTGCGAAAATAAATCTTCACTTGAAAAATTTGCATTCCCCTTGTACTTAGACTACGAGAAAAAAACAGCCGAACAAATCCTCTGTGATAAAGCTTTTCGATTTCGCAACTCAATTACAAATATTCATCGAATAATATAAGTAAAAACAATTATGGGGCTTTTTTTGTATAGAAAACGATTTTCTTTAAATCAATATAGGAAATAGAAAATATCGCGGAAAGACATATTTGATTATTTTTAAACGAATACTGAAGGGGGCCTATACCCATGACATAGTTTTTAGATGGTAGCGACGGGGTTAAAAGGAAATTTTTTGGAGGCAGGAATCTGCCGATGTTCAGGATCGAGAAATGACGACAATTTTTTTTCTTGAAGAGTGATAACTGATATCATAACAGTTATCTTAGCCGTTCTTCACGTTAAAAAATTCTCTGTCCTTCATCCAAAGCTTTAGCGTGTCGAAGCCATCCCTCTTCTCCCACGTCTGTGAATGATACCTAATATTATTCAATAGTGCTTACTTCATTAACTGTGCGTACGGAACCCACATTCTGCGCAAGTTGCATTTCAATGGTAAGAAAATCTTTTAAAAGAAACAGAATACTTCATTTACTTCTCATAGTAACGAAGGGATCAACTGTATCACATGGATAGTAGTTAACTAAAAAGCTCATAAAAATCAGGCTTTCAAAACAATTGTGTCATATATTGCAGAAAATTATATTGTAAAAAGACAAGAGCAGAATGCTAATACACTCCTCTGAAGGAACGAATAAAGAACGATAACGACGAGCTCGTCCTTCGCTCCAACGGCTCCAATCATAAATGTCCTTTTGCCGATGGATAATCAAGAACGAACACAAATTAGGATCAGAGCGCTCCAAAGAGAAGAATTTGCAACTAACTCTCTTCGTTAATTGTTTTTGCTTGAATTTCGCATACTTTTTCATCTCAATCAGCAAACTTTGCCATATCCTGTCTTATTTTGTTTGAATGAGCGCAATCTTCTTCTCTATTAAATACGCTTCCTCGTCGAAATATTTCAAAAATGCCCTTAGGCGATCCAGTGAAGAAAGGGAGGTTTTCATTGTGCAGATTGCTCATAACGACCCCCTCTCCATCAAGTGCAAAATGGGGAAAAATCCGCATTGATGGAGAATGGCGAAAACGTATAATTTTATCTTTTGCTAAATCCTATGAAGCAATCCTCAACTTCTCTCTCAGTTCATTAGCAGGAATGAAGAAATCAGTGAAGTAGGACAAAAACTGCGCAATAGACACCGCTTGTTTTATCTCATTTCCTTTGAGCTGTAACGCGATAATCGAACATAAAAACGAAAAAAAAAAATGGAGAGGATTTGAAATGTCAATAGTCTCAACACCAGTCTATATGATATTTTCAAAGCAACCCCTCTGGTACGATGTTATAAAAAATCACGTATCTAGAACGATATTTATATAAACTTTCCACTATTTCTTCGAAATTTATCAATGTTCGAAAATAAAGATATCAAGGTTTATCAATTACTATTAGCTTCACAGATAAAGAAATTTCGTTTGCAACACAAAGCACTATAGTTTTTCAAAAACAGTCGTCGATGAAATATCTTCAGCAATTAGGAATTTTTTCACATCGGTCCCCAGACCCCTCTTGAAGCCTATTTAGAATTCTTGTCTCACAACAATCTTCAACTTCACGCGGTATTTTTATCTAGGAATTTCTTTGCCTTTCGCTCGTCATCACAATTTAAAAATCGTCGAAAATTGTGCACAATAAATCATAACCGCTCTATCACCCCTTTATCATTCCCTCCTATTCTTATGCATTAAATCAAGAAATAAGAGTAATTATCAGCAAACGTAGCTATAGCAAAATCGCAACGAGCATAAAACGTAAATATTCTTAGTGAAAAGAGAGTGCTTAACGAAGCATGCAAATAGCGACGACATATGGTGAGGCGAAACGGGACCGACACATTATGCAAAGTACATCATCGCAAGTGTAAATCGTGTCAACGCAGGCGCAAGACGAATCTCCACTAGCCATCGCATAGACTTTTTATGTGTTCAACTTGCGATTCGCCCAATCAGATAGACCTAGATAGCGCAAAATGTGCTTATTACGATGAACGAATTGTTGAAGCACCTCGTTGAGCGCCAAATCTCCCCCCTTAAAATTTCTTGCCGACGCATCGAATTAGTTGCGAGGGAATGTTTAAATATACATCGCTGAATGCCTACGGCGGTACTTTTCTTACTAATAGTCGGTACTCATTGCATCCATTGGTTCTTCGGTGATTCTGAATCCATCGTGTTTTTATTTCTTCGAATGATTTTTATCTTTTATTGATGATAATAGCTGTGCAAAATAATTATTCATATTTTCTCGACGTTTCCGCATTTTGACCAGCATAACAAACTGAAAAAAAAAAAAAACTCAACCGCACTATTGCATACTTGTTGTGATATAATTGACAGAGATGCAGAACTCTTAGACAGAAGCTGAACGGTCAAATGACTTTCGATATTTGCATTTTTCGGTCCTACTATCTAGACTAACTATTTAAAAAATAAACTAAAATTGGGCTTATCGTCGAGCCTTGGATAAAAACCCAAAAAGTAATTAACTTAAACAGCCTGTTTATTGAAGCAAATTTAGAGAGGGGAATGTTTTTAGTCCCAAAGTTGGCAAGATGCAACAGCTACAATTTTCAAAAAGAGATATTTTATCAGCGAAATCGCTTTTTCGAGTTTTGCAAGTGGAACGAACTTATTCATAGGATAGGGAGGAGTGGCCGGGGGAGGGGTGGAAGGAGGAGCAGGAGCGCTTTATCTGATAGACTGCTTTCTCCTCAAGAAGTTCAGAAAAGAGATTTATTATGGATCCAATATTTATTAAGTGCAGAGTGATTTCCTTCAAGATAATAAATTCTTCAAGTTATTTGAACTCTATTTGGCAAAATCCATAATTTAAGAGCATTTCAAAATATTTAGTATCTATTCTCGTTCGTCCTCACTTAACGAGCACTTTAATCAATCCGAAATATGCCTGACGTTGTGCCCATGGCTACGTTCGTACATATATATGTGCTTCCGTCCGTGGAATGGTTTCAACTCGGGAACACTGAAGTTAACTCATGAAATCCGGTGGTCCGATGGTTATAATGTAAATCACAGAATGACGTATTTTATCACCTACAAAATTGGCTCATCAACTTCGAAAGGAGTTATAGAAATTTTGAAGTTGCCTGAAAATTCGCATAAGTTTTCAACCACTCGGATTTCTGTCTTACTTCAATCGGGTCGCAAAAAAAACGACCTTTTGTGCCAGTTTCTTTGTGTCAATTCGGTCGCAGAAACCGCAAAAGCGCCTCCCAATTTCCTTTTCATATTTGTACAAATTGCGTACACTGTGATCTCAAACGTTTCAAATTAGGAGTCTATCAATTCAGTGAAGAAAACTTTCAATTCCATAAAGAGATCACCAACGTTCAACGACGGTCTTAAAGTAAGAGGCTTCATAAATTTCTCTGAACTGAACGCATTCCTAATTGATATTTTCAAAAATTGACTGAAATAAGCTACACAATACGATATCTAAACGACCGAAATGAAAAATGCTGAAGAGGAACCTTCTCGGGAACACTGGAGCATGATTGCAAACAATCGTTCCAAAGTGAGCTGAGTTATGAAGGCAACCATAAACAAACTATCAATAACAAAACGCCAAACGGTTGCTTACCAAAAACCACTGCAAAAGATATGCTTTTCTCTCATCTTCTCAGCTGGAAAATGCGCATCCAATTGAACGTAAAATGTATGCAAATTTTTGCACCAAAAGCGTTCCTCAATTACTTAGTGATCGATGGACCAATTTGAATATCCCATAGCGTTGAATCTAGAAGTTATAAGCAGGAGATTTCGCTGCTTCACTTCCAGCGGTTTAATAGCCACAAAAGCATCTTCTTATGAAATCGAATGGATGTGCAGATTCTAAATAAGAAAAATCATTTTGAATATAATCCGATGGCAGAGGAAATCCCACGCAACGATGCTGAGTGTCAATAACACATAGGAGAGTGACTAATGCAAACGAAATTCGAGACAAGAGATCGAATTTCGACAAAAATTGAGAAAATTCGAGAAAAGTACCTACATAGAGATCGGCATTGCATAATTTTCGTCAGTGCAATTTTTTGACTTCAGAGCTGAAGATATTAGACCCATTTCATACATACAAAATACAAATAGACAGCGGGAAATGAATAACTTTAAATAAAAAGAGCCGTTCATCGGAGAGATTAGCATGATATGCGCTTTTGCATTTCGTCCACATTGCTAACAAATATCCAGAATACTCCTTTATTGAACTCTCAGCTCTCAGTGCGACAGACATCCCCAGCGAGTGTCTGCCCCCTCTCAATTATGCACTCTTTTCGCGCGAGATATTTAGCATCAAATATTTCCCGCAAAGCAGGAGGGACGCAAAGAACATGCATATATTCGCATTCACCTCATCGAATTGTATTGTTTGATGCCAAAATCACCGAAATCGGAGGCAAAAAGTATTTTTCCAATATTTCCCTCGCGATCGAAAAAAAATGCGATTTTTGGGAACTTTTTTCTCAGATCCTGTTGGCCCTTGGGCGGTAATTTACATATCCTATGAGAAGTCTATGCGAGCTGACGAGAAATAAGAAGACCGTTTTTGCCCTTGTCAAATACCGACCGAGAAACAGAACCCTCAAAATTGCAAAAACCGAGATTTCAGAAATTCTAGCCGGTAGAATCGGTTTCCAACTTTTGCTTCGAAATCCAGCAAATTATACACGATTTCATAGAGCTTCCAAAGTTGCGCCAAGGGAAGCGAACCGAACTCCATAGACCTAAACATTGTCGAGGAAAAAACCCGAAATATCAAATACAGTACATTTGCATAGAACGTTTTCTCTCGAAATTTAATATTCCATGTACCATTTAATAAGGCTTTCAAAGGTGTATCGAATAAAGCAAGCCGCAACTCGATAGACCTAACCATTGACGAGAAAAAAATTCCGAAATCTCAAACGCAGTACATTTCTACAGAAAATTCACGGGAGCGTTGGAACCTCTTACAAAAGAGATCCGATTGATTCTGTCAATTAAGCGACTATTCTTTCAATGACGTGCATCAAGGCATACCCAAGATGCACTCATTCATTTCATAACACACCAAGATGGACTCTCACAAATCAAGCAGCAACATGACGCGGCTGAATCAGCACGACAACAGGTGGCGATCCTCCATTCACAGCGACGATTCTCCATTTTCAGCGACGATTCCCTATTTAGAGCAACGATTCTCCATTCAAGCGAATCCCCATTCATAGATCAGAGAAAAAGCCGATTCTTCGTTCACAGCCGTTCCCAATTCATGGAATGGAGAAAAGAAGATTTTCAGTTCATAGCGGTCCCCCATTCATGGGGACAGTTTATAAGGCAACGACGGACAAATCCGATCATCGTTGAGCATCTACCGACTCTACGCATTGTTGGGCAGTACCGGCTCTACGCAGCCCTCGGCAGCTGCCGACCACGACGCCAGCTTCGAAAACTGACCGATGGCCTCCGCGGACCCAGCCTCTATTCGCCATACACGATATTTTCACGACGAAAACCACGCAGTGGTATTCAATTGGAAAATTTTTCCATGAAAACATTTTCAAGAAGCCGGATACCAATTACACTCGATATAGCCAGTCTTTTATGCCACATGAACATGCATTATATATATATATATATATATATATATATATTTATATATATACGTATATATATAGTTGAAATCAGCATATAATACATATATAATAAACGAAGTGGTACAATAAATAAATAAATAAATAAACAAATAAATAAATATATATATATATATGTATATATATACACATATATTTATTTATTTATTTATTTATTTATTTATTTATTTATTGTACCATTTCGTACGCTTATGAACATGGTCTTGTTTGATGAAAACGTTGACTTCTGAAAATTCGACGAAAAAGAATAGGATATGCTTGGCTGGTGGCTCTTTCATCTAACCCCGATAAGTCAGGCTCTTTTCCCGTCTACATACGAGTGGAATGTGGTTGAAGAGAGCGGAGCGGTGCGCACAGGTGTAAAGATGCTGCCTCGCGAAGTCACTGCTGCGATTCAAATTCGATTCACACACGAGGTAGGGTAGAAAGAATGAAATCTCCTTGATTAAAATTTGCGGGAAAGACACGGAATATCAAAAGGAAGACATTCCGATATACTCGAACCATGGGGTTATATGTGTGGTTAGCCACATCAGTTGATAGGAAGCTTGACACGAACAAGACAAACACAGGTATAGAATTTTCTCAAAATTTTCCTTTACTAGAGAATTTCATCGGAATTTTTAAGGAGGTATAAACTCACAAGTTAACAGTATGTCGTGATCAGTGTCTAACTTTAATCGAAAGACTATTCAAAAGGGTGAAGGATTCTGCCGCCTGGTGATGAGTTCAACACGGAGATGAGTTGAACTAAGTGCCAATCAAGCAACTGATCTCAACTGAACCGGAAATGCAAGTGGGACCGGGACGAGTTAAGCCCTGACACCGAACAGAAGCATGTTGGGAGAGAAAGACAACGCAAGGCCGAACAAGAGAGGGAAACTTATAAAGCAGAAAATTGAGCACGAAAGCAACTAGCAATAGTCGGCAATAATGTTTTCAAAACCAGTCAAACAATGCTCAGTTTAGATTCGCTGAAACAAAACTGATAACTATGCAGTTGGAAACGTACAGTATTGGCCTAGTTTATATCGGTATTCGTGGTCAGTAAAACGCTTTTCATATCCGATGAGTGGCCATTCTTTCAAAATCAGTATCATAAAAATTTGACTGTATCGTCTACTTAACTACAACGTAAATATAGGAAAAGCTTGGGCCGTTCAACAGCTCGAACTGAATTTCATTTGAAAGGGCTAAACAGGGCTAAAGCTAAAAAAGTCCTAATAAAAGCTTAATAATCCATATGAAGTAACCAGATTTATAACTCTAGCTTGGACATATGTGTATAATAATACTGTTATTTAGCAGAAGCATGGTCGACTGACATGGTTGCACGACAGTTTTTATTTCTGACCATGTAATCCGCCGTGTAGAGATCGGCAATGCTTTATGCCGACGTTTCGCCTCTAAGAGAGGGGAACTGGCATGAAGGATCGTTTGATGAGATATATAACTCTTAAAGAAGGGCCAAGGCGGAAGAACGGCATCGTGCATTAGAGGTCAGCATCAACATAGCAAATCCGGGAATCATGATGTGGAGCACATATTTGGGCCCGGAACCATATATTTCCAATCCAGACGAACTTTTCAATTTGTGCATTTCATTTTCGACCAAAAACAAAACAATCAAAAAATTGTTTTATTTCTTCTGTATCGGATGTGGATTTTGATGTGCATTTTTATCCTACTTATATCTAAACTGATGGCGTGATAGTTTATATTTGTGACCATGTAACAAGTCTAGTAGAGATGGAATAATCCTTTATGCCCACGTTTCGGCTCTCTGAGCCACAATGATAGCAAAACCAAGTTGAAAATCATCATCTAAACATACCTTGTCACATTTCATAGAATTATGATAGCTGCCACTTTTAAGCAAAGAAAAGAAAGGAAGAAAAAAAAAAAAGAAAAAGATGAACTCAAGGTCGCGAGACGGAAGGTTGGTGACGGTGGGTAAGTCGAACAACCGTTAGTCGTTAGTTTGAGCGAGTTTGTGAGGTGAGCTTCCCTGGTCTTGCGGATTACTGTGCTTTTGTGGTGAACAAGTAATTTGAAAACAATGTTAGCCTGAAGGTTGCGGAATTTGGTAACGTGCTTTGCCACTGGACATGCACTGTGCGATCGCAAGAGTGGTGACGGCATGCTAAGCATAAGATCTGTAATGTGCTCGTGCAGAAAACGATCCGTTTCGCCGACACAGATGGACTCACACTCGGAGCAACGAACAGAATGAACAACATTTCTCATGCAGCAGTCACTTGGATTGTTCATGCCTATTTACCTCAGCTGTTAATGAGTATCTAACCTACACTCCCCAACGCCAACATCTGCTGTCCCGACGCAAAAAACGTGGCGCTATCCCTCAATTTATTACGGACGCTAGGAATTGTAAATGGATCCCATTCTGTGCGCTCGTTATACCGATGAAACGTTGGTTATCTATATCTTCTAATCGTCTGTGACATCTATCTGACACCCTCAATAATGCTGACACTGTCTCATATACAATTAAAAACCCACCTGCTGAACACCTCACCTTCCTCAACACCTATATTTCCCACTCCTCAATCTAGACCATAGAAACATGGAAACCTCTCTTCGCCGCGCCCAGCCTATTCTTATCGCCAACGGTCGCAATCCTTATTTTTCATCCGGCTCCAAGCCACAGCGTCTTTCAACCCCTCTCCATCCCCTACGCAAGTGAGAGTTTTACGGACGAGCCCTTCTTCTCCTGAATAAACATCGCATCTCAACTAAACTAAGCGCCACAACACCTCTCACACTCCGGCAAGTTCTCGCCCGCTAGCCATTATATGGTCGCCCATGCTACAACCTTTCTAAGAGTATTATATGTCCTACGAACAATATACATGACTGCTGCATGAAAGATGTTGTTTATTCTGCTCGTTGCTACGCATGTGAATACATTTATATCGGTGAAACCTTCTGTCTCGCGGTCCCTGAATTCATTGTTTTCTTCTTTTTTCTTTTTTCGCTTGCATAAATGCGGTAGTTTTCATAATTATATGAAATGTGGCGAAATGCGTTTACATGATGACTTTCAGGTTCATGTGCTACGATTATGGCTTAAAGACCGAAACGTCAGCACGGCGTATTACTCCATCTCTACTCGACTTATTATATGGTCACGAATATAAACTACCACACCATCAGTTTAAACATAAACAGGAAAAAATGTACATCAAAAATCCACAGCCGATACAGAAAAAGTAAAACAATTTCTTTTTGATTACTTTGCTCTGCGCGCCAAAATGAAATGCACAAATCGAAAAGATCGAGTGGACGGGATGGATCATGCAAATTCCTACCGCTCGTCAATTTTCCTGTCAGAAATTCCAAGCGTGCTCATGTTTAAGCGGTCACCAAATTAACCTAGATGACCGCCTTCATGGCTAAACAGGTTCATCATAAAACAAACACAGTTATGTTAGCCAATCATTAACACACCAATAGAAAGCTAGTTCACCTAAGCAACATTTTGAGGGTATTTTCTGATCCAGTACTACAGCGAAAAATTTTCCAACCCAAACTTCACTCCTAATACCAAGCGGCACTCAGTTCCTAACTGATGAAACAACTGACCTTTCCATGAAGCATAAAAGCAAAGCCGAAACTGTCGAAATTGTCGCGGTTTGTAGCCTCTTTTAATCCGTAAGAAAGCCATCGTCCATCCGCCTTCTCTTCTGCCTCCGGTGACGAACGATTCTTCTGAGGGCTGGACATGGCCAAGGGGTATCAAACGATATACACGTGAACAGATTATAAAACAAAAATGCGCTCATTTGCAATTTTCTCACCTTCCAACAAACCTGCTTGTCGTTGATTTCGTTCGAATCCTTCTTTGGAGCGTCACACCGGCCCATAGGAAAACCCTGATTCCAAACGAGTTTTGACTGTGTCTACGCAGTAGTCCCGGCAAAGTATCCTATACGTCACGGTATATATTAAGGCTGAGATCTAAAGCATAAGGAGATGTTTACTCTTGATGTTGTACTCAAAGCAATAAAGGTGGAAATGAACATATGCTTAAATAAGCAAAAATCCTAATCATTTATTGCTCAAGCACTAGTGTGCGCACCGCTGAAGCATTCTAGGGAAAATTTTTAGCACTATTAAGCGACAGCCTATTCAATACACGTTCCCTAGCCATTCTGGTTGCTTGCTTAGAAACGAACCCGAAAGACGCTTTTTTAATATATTTACAAGGGACAGCTTACACCTAAACCAGATCAAAACACTCTGGCGCTCAAACGAAGTACAGGTTAACGTGTATTTTACTGGCAGCGGACTGAAGACTTTTCTTGTGTCATTTGCACTGACATTTTGTTGGCCTCACTAAACAGCTGTAGCGCAATAGTGACACCATTGCGCATGACTCAGCCGTTTATTTCTTCAATGGTACCGCTGAGCGAACATAGCAATGCAGAAGCATGCTGCAGTAGATAGATTCTGCTCATCTATAATCAGTGCGAAAGCGCAATCGCATGAATATACTGGAGGTGCTATTTCATGGCTTAGAGACCATAAAACAGACAAAAATTGCTTTGCTCGCATGAAAGTAGAACAGCCTATTTCTCTACCCACAATTTTAGAAAAGCAGCTCGAGGCGGCTTTTGCAAGTCTTGCACGGTTGTGCGTCTTCTAACTAGAAAGACGCAATATGATGAAAATAAGCATATGAGACAAATGGACGTGCAAGTAAACTACAATAAAAACGCTTCTACGAAGCGTATGGCTGCTACACCGCTCCATTCGCGAGAAAATGAGCGCATCAGTTCAGTTATTTCTCATGATGTTATGTTTGCCCCTGATAACCATCCAAACTACAACGCTGGCACAGAAGACAGCAGCCAAAAACCACACAAAGTGTGCAGAACTTCTTCTATACCCCATCCAAATCTGTTCTAGCATGTCTTAACAGTCTTAGCAGTAAGTGGCCAATGAGTCTTGCATGCAGTGGATAACGGCAATAGGCGGCTAACATCGTGTGCAAAATGTATCAAAAACCTGCGGGAGGCAAAGAAATTGAAGATGGAAGGGACGCAACCGGTGTGGCAACGATGACGAAAACCGGACACCGCGAGCACCGAGTCCATTTGATGATTGCGACCAAAAGCACTGCTCGAGAAGAACCATGACGCAGTGCTACGAGCAGGTGATGGCGGCTGCAATGAGGTCCATAATGACGCATGTTTATAATAACACCATCGTTTCGGAAGCAGAACAAGCAGAAAATGTAGGCAATACCGCAAAACTGCGTCATCAATGCCAGCGATGAAAATTTGCTGATAACGACAGCAAATAAATTAAAAAAGAAATAAGCTAAGTTTCCTTACCCTCGCTAAGGTAGGCGTAGCCGATGTTCGTTCGCTATCTCCGCCATCAACTCGGGCTCATCCATTTTGAAGCGCTTCAGGTAAGCGGCGCAAACGTCCGCCCTACGCGCTTCCTCGGTGTCATAATGCCGCTTCCTGCCATTAACGGGCGGCTGCGGCTCCACTTCCATCGTGTCCTCCGCCTGATCTGCATCTGAAAATGCGTTTCATGTTCAAATTACTGCTAAAATCGTTTCCAGTACCATTGGGATGATAAAGAAGCAAGAAAAACGCCAATAAATGAGCAGAGATCCAAAGGCCTGCCAAAATAACACGATCCGCTAGATGGAAGGAATGACCAAAAAATAGATGAGGGTGATGGCTGCTGTTCAACATTCTGCTGGCACATAAAACAACGCATGAAAGAAAGACAGAAGCAAGGAAAACACATCGCGTTGCGAAAACGCCTAATGTCACACAAATAACTTCATTAGAACTCTCATTCCTCGGAAGCAAATGGAAGTAGTTTATTTAAAGGAACTCAATTGCAAGATATGAATATCTAAAAACGACGAATTGGATAAAGATTGACTATAAAAAAGCTGACCAGGCGCAAGGATGTGGCTGGTGCTTCTCCCGAGGTTGTCCAGCCAAGCGACGTGTGCGTGCCTCTGCCGGACTGTGGCCTTCGACGCGCCGACACAGCGCTCTTTTTTGTGCGCTGTGATGAAGGCCTGGAACAAAAAATACAGAAAACTTCACTTATCGCAAGCGTTAGGGGTTACGATGTGCCAAAGATCCCCGACCCACTGCACTTAAGCAAATAAATAATATGTGCAAAACAAGATCTAATAAACTTTCTATTAGCTATCAAAGTTAATGAAGAGCAATGATTCCCACACGTATGACTACTACTGAATAGGAACGATTCGAAATCCTTTTATGTAAATCTTCTCAGCGCTGTTCTACTTTGATGAGAATAAATGGAAACGCATTTGAATTCCATTTCATTCCGTTTCCTCTCAAGCGTGCGAACATTCATGGAGGAAAAAAATGCAATGAAAAAAACCATGTTTGCATGGCTTACCTTGACGCCCACCGCGTCCGCCTCTGGTGGCACGATAATGTGGTGGCCACATGTCCCACAGAACGCTGAAAGCATACAAAATAAACATATCATTTTGTAAATTATAAATAATCATTACAAAGAGAAGCAGCAAATTGAGTGCTTGACTGCAAAAAATCGAGGATTTCAATCCATTCGCAAACAGTTATCATCGCCGTGAAACAATGGTTACGACTGAACATCGACCTGATGGTCGTCAATCTGTTCTTGTTCACAAGACGAAAACATCAATAGCATTATATTTACGAACGAAATCTCACAGATCAGCTTAGTCAAATAAGGAAAAAGATAATCGAAAAACACCGTAAAAATGTAGAAAGCAAAAGAAATTCTCTTACCGTCCTGAAGGTGGGACCGGGCGAGCGCCACGTGCTTTCTCCAGGCGCCGACCGTCTCGAATTCCCGGTCGGGAGCGCCGCAGTGTGCCAAATTGCACACTAAAAAATAAAGTTGGGTATTCAAACATGTTACTTCGATAAAAGTGAATGCTTTATTCATCATTGGGCAAAATGCTCATCAATCTGCTGTTACCTATTAAGATACATGCTTTCAACGCAGCACAAAAAATTCAGCGAAATTGTTTCTCATTTCGCACGAATCATCACTATCACATAAGCATAGTTCATTTCACTGAAACGACTATCAACCTGCAAATTCTTCACCGTTGCATATGAAACGCAACATCAGGCAAAATCAAGTAATACTAATGTTCACAACTGCAGATTTCCTTCTGCTGATTAAAAGCCTTCGGCTGAGAATGTAGCAGCATCTGCTACGAGCAACCATTTCTGCACCCTGATCATTTATAACCGATTGCCTCCTTTCAGGAGAGAGGATACGCCATGTACAGCGTCAGAGAGCTTGAAATACAAATTTTTGAGAGGTATAACTAGAAGAGAAGTTGGAACACTTACATATTTTATTGCGGCGCAAAATATAGGCCGGCGCCTGGGGTGCCACCAGTTCTGCGGCCATGTGGGCCGGCAGAGCGCTGATATCAGCCGGCGAGAATTCCGGCTGCCTTTTCGGCACTCTCCTGCGAGGCCCGCGCTCCGCCGGCCCGGTTGCTCCAGGTCTTGGGCGACTGTAATTACATACAAGTTAGACAGATCGTTGAACATGTGCCCAAGAAACTAGAGCCTTTGTCTCATTCATGAAAATCTTATTTATATTTTCATACGCTATTACATATTTCCTTGCAAATGCACATAATTGCGACGTGACGTCTGCGTAAATTTGTGCCTGTCTGTCTGACCGTTTGCCGAATTCAATGGGAGCCACTGAAGCTAGGGCTACAAAATTTGATTGCTACGATGTAATTCATGACGAGACTTGTTAGACTACTATCCAATGCCAGCCGCTTTAAAACCGGAACATGTTCCTCAGCACTGCTACAATATCGGATCGAAATGCAATTCACATAGCGAGCAATTATTGTTATTTCTTAAAATGCAAATGTTATCGATCTAGGACTCTTCTGCAGGTTCCACGCGCATAGATAGTACACAAAAATTTAAAATATACGTATCAGCATCTACTAAACCTGTGTTTTACAAATTTGATGTACTACGAAGGTAATAAATGAGGAAGGAGTTCCTTACAGCATTTCCCGATATCGGGCGGCCAGGGCTTCTTGCCACCTCGCTCTCTCGGCGCCGTCATCTGCTGGGACGGCCTCACTTGGCTCCCCTCGCTCCTCGTCGTATTCGCCTGCGGCTACATTCTCTTCTGCCGCATCTTGTTCGGTCTCTTCGCCGCTTCGGTCCTGCGGCGACGCACTGATCTCCTCATGGCGAGGGGATGCCTCCGTCTCACGCACCGCTTCTCCCGGCTCTCTCACTACCGGGAACACAGCCATCGAGACAAATTCGCCCTCGTCGCTAGTGTCGGACTCTGGCTGACGGGCGAACATTGCCGTCGACATAAATTCGGCTCCGTCGCTAGAGTCGCTCTCTAGCTGACGGGCGAACCTAGCCGTCGAGACAAATTCGGCTCCGTCGCTAGAGTCGCTTTCTAGCGCACGGACGATTATGCCCGACGACGCAGACTCGGCTCCGTGGCTAGTGCCGGGCTCTAGCTCACGGGCGACGGTTCTGTACCACTGTAATCAAAGGATTCGTCAGCTTGCAAAAGGGCTTACGATTGTTCATTAGTGTAAGGTTGCGCTATTCCCAAACTTACGACAACTTTCATACTCACACGCAGTGTT